>OY728159.1:631611057-631613557 GCA_963277665.1 Viscum album
ATTTACTTATTTACTTATTTACTTATTTACTTATTTACTTATTTACTTATTTACTTATTTACTTATTTACTTATTTACTTATTTACTTACTTAGTTACTTAGTTACTTACTTAGTTACTTAGTTACTTAGTTACTTAGTTACTTAGTTACTTACTTAGTTACTTAGTTACTTAGTTACTTAGTTACTTACTTAGTTACTTAGTTACTTAGTTACTTAGTTACTTAGTTACTTAGTTACTTAGTTACTTAGTTACTTATTTACTTATTTACTTAGTTACTTATTTACTTATTTACTTATTTACTTATTTACTTATTTACTTATTTACTTATTTACTTATTTACTTATTTACTTATTTACTTATTTACTTATTTACTTATTTACTTATTTACTTATTTACTTATTTACTTATTTACTTATTTACTTATTTACTTATTTACTTACTTAGTTACTTAGTTACTTACTTAGTTACTTAGTTACTTAGTTACTTAGTTACTTAGTTACTTACTTAGTTACTTAGTTACTTAGTTACTTAGTTACTTACTTAGTTACTTAGTTACTTAGTTACTTATTTACTTAGTTACTTATTTACTTATTTACTTATTTACTTATTTACTTATTTACTTATTTACTTATTTACTTATTTACTTATTTACTTATTTACTTATTTACTTATTTACTTATTTACTTATTTACTTATTTACTTATTTACTTATTTACTTATTTACTTATTTACTTATTTACTTATTTACTTATTTACTTATTTACTTATTTACTTATTTACTTATTTACTTATTTACTTATTTACTTATTTACTTATTTACTTATTTACTTAGTTACTTAGTTACTTACTTAGTTACTTAGTTACTTAGTTACTTAGTTACTTATTTACTTATTTACTTAGTTACTTACTTAGTTACTTAGTTACTTAGTTACTTAGTTACTTATTTACTTATTTACTTAGTTACTTATTTACTTATTTACTTATTTACTTATTTACTTAGTTACTTACTTAGTTACTTAGTTACTTATTTACTTATTTACTAACTTACTTAGTTACTTAGTTACTTACTTAGTTACTTAGTTACTTAGTTACTTAGTTACTTAGTTACTTACTTAGTTACTTAGTTACTTAGTTGCTTAGTTACTTACTTAGTTACTTAGTTACTTAGTTACTTAGTTACTTAGTTACTTAGTTACTTAGTTACTTATTTACTTATTTACTTAGTTACTTATTTACTTATTTACTTATTTACTTATTTACTTATTTACTTATTTACTTATTTACTTATTTACTTATTTACTTATTTACTTATTTACTTATTTACTTATTTACTTATTTACTTATTTACTTATTTATTTACTTATTTACTTATTTACATATTTATTTACGTATTTACTTATTTACATATTTATTTACTTACTTATTTACTTAGTTACTTAGTTATTTACTTACTTATTTACTTATTTACTTATTTACTTATTTATTTATTCATTTATTTTATTTATGTATGTATGTATTTATTTACTTATTTATTTATTTATTTATTTATTTATTTATTTATTTATTTATTTATTTATTTATTTATTTATTTATTTATTTATTTATTTATTTATTTATTTATTTATTTATTTATTTATTTATTTATTTATTTATTTATTTATTTATTTATTTATTTATTTATTTATTTATTTATTTATTTATTTATTTATTTATTTATTTATTTATTTATTTATTTATTTATTTATTTATTTATTTATTTATTTATTTATTTATTTATTTATTTATTTATTTATTTATTTATTTATTTATTTATTTATTTTTTTATTTTTTTATTTATTTATTTCTTTATTTATTTCTTTATTTCTTTATTTATTTAGTTACTTATTTACTTAGTTACTTACTTATTTACTTATTTACTTAGTTAGTTACTTATTTACTTAGTTAGTTACTTATTTACTTATTTACTTAGTTAGTTACTTATTTATTTATTTATTTAGTTAGTTACTTATTTATTTATTTATTTAGTTAGTTACTTACTTATTTACTTATTTACTTATTTACTTATTTACTTATTTACTTATTTACTTATTTACTTATTTACTTATTTACTTATTTACATATTTATTTACTTATTTACTTATTTACATATTTATTTACTTATTTACTTATTTACATATTTATTTACTTACTTATTTACTTAGTTACTTAGTTATTTACTTACTTATTTACTTATTTACTTATTTACTTATTTATTTATTCATTTATTTTATTTATGTATGTATTTATTTATGTATGTATTTATTTATTTATTTATTTATTTATGTATGTATTTATTTATTTATTTATTTATTTATGTATGTATTTATTTATTTATTTATTTATTTATTTATTTATTTATTTATTTATTTATTTATTTATTTATTTATTTATTTATTTATTTATTTACTTATTTATTTATTTATTTATTTATTTATTTATTTATTTATTTATTTATTTAT
>OY728159.1:631618557-631621057 GCA_963277665.1 Viscum album
ACTTAGTTACTTAGTTACTTAGTTACTTAGTTACTTAGTTACTTACTTAGTTACTTAGTTACTTAGTTACTTAGTTACTTAGTTACTTAGTTACTTACTTAGTTACTTAGTTACTTAGTTACTTAGTTACTTAGTTACTTAGTTACTTAGTTACTTAGTTACTTAGTTACTTAGTTACTTAGTTACTTAGTTACTTATTTACTTATTTACTTATTTACTTATTTACTTATTTACTTATTTACTTATTTACTTATTTACTTATTTACTTATTTACTTATTTACTTATTATTTACTTATTTACTTATTTACTTATTTACTTATTTACTTATTTACTTATTTACTTATTTACTTATTTACTTATTTACTTATTTACTTATTTACTTATTTACTTACTTAGTTACTTATTTACTTATTTACTTATTTACTTATTTACTTATTTACTTATTTACTTATTTACTTATTTACTTATTTATTTACTTATTTACTTATTTACTTATTTACTTATTTACTTATTTATTTAGTTACTTATTTACTTATTTACTTATTTATTTATTTACTTATTTACTTATTTACTTATTTAGTTATTTAGTTATTTAGTTATTTACTTATTTACTTATTTACTTACTTAGTTACTTAGTTACTTATTTACTTATTTACTTACTTAGTTACTTTGTTACTTATTTACTTATTTACTTATTTACTTATTTACTTATTTACTTATTTACTTATTTACTTATTTACTTATTTACTTATTTACTTATTTACATATTTATTTACTTATTTACTAAGTTACTTAGTTATTTACTTACTTATTTACTTATTTACTTATTTACTTATTTACTTATTTACTTATTTACTTATTTACTTATTTACTTATTTACTTATTTACTTATTTACTTATTTACATATTTATTTACTTATTTACTTAGTTACTTAGTTATTTACTTACTTATTTACTTATTTACGTATTTACTTATTTACTTATTTACTTATTTACTTATTTACTTATTTACTTATTTACTTATTTACTTATTTACTTATTTACATATTTATTTACTTATTTACTTATTAACATATTTATTTACTTATTTACTTATTTACATATTTATTTACTTACTTATTTACTTAGTTACTTAGTTATTTACTTACTTATTTACTTATTTACTTATTTACTTATTTATTTATTCATTTATTTTATTTATGTATGTATTTATTTATTTACTTATTTATTTATTTATTTATTTATTTATTTATTTATTTATTTATTTACTTATTTATTTATTTATTTATTTATTTATTTATTTATTTATTTATTTATTTATTTATTTATTTATTTATTTATTTATTTATTTATTTATTTATTTATTTATTTATTTATTTATTTATTTATTTATTTATTTATTTATTTATTTATTTATTTATTTATTTATTTATTTATTTATTTATTTATTTATTTCTTTATTTATTTCTTTATTTCTTTATTTATTTAGTTACTTATTTACTTAGTTACTTACTTATTTACTTATTTACTTAGTTAGTTACTTATTTACTTAGTTAGTTACTTATTTACTTATTTACTTAGTTAGTTACTTATTTATTTATTTATTTAGTTAGTTACTTATTTATTTATTTATTTATTTAGTTACTTATTTACTTAGTTACTTATTTACTTAGTTACTTATTTACTTATTTACTTATTTACTTATTTACTTATTTACTTATTTACTTATTTACTTATTTACTTATTTACTTTTTTACTTATTTACTTATTTACTTGTTTACTTATTTACTTATTTACTTATTTACTTATTTACTTACTTAGTTACTTAGTTACTTACTTAGTTACTTAGTTACTTAGTTACTTAGTTACTTAGTTACTTACTTAGTTACTTAGTTACTTAGTTACTTAGTTACTTAGTTATTTACTTAGTTACTTAGTTACTTAGTTACTTAGTTACTTAGTTACTTAGTTACTTAGTTACTTAGTTACTTAGTTACTTAGTTACTTAGTTACTTATTTACTTATTTACTTATTTACTTATTTACTTATTTACTTATTTACTTATTTACTTATTTACTTATTTACTTATTTACTTATTTACTTATTTACTTATTTACTTACTTAGTTACTTATTTACTTATTTACTTATTTACTTATTTACTTATTTACTTATTTACTTATTTACTTATTTACTTATTTATTTACTTATTTACTTAGTTACTTAGTTATTTACTTACTTATTTACTTATTTACTTATTTACTTATTTACTTATTTACTTATTTACTTATTTACATATTTATTTACTTATTTACTTAGTTACTTAGTTATTTACTTACTTATTTACTTATTTACTTATTTACTTATTTACTTATTTACTTATATACTTATTTACTTATTTACTTATTATTTACTTATTTACTTATTTACTTATTTACTTATTTACTTATTTACTTATTTACTTATTTACTTATTTACTTATTTACTTATTTACTTATTTA
>OY728159.1:631626057-631628557 GCA_963277665.1 Viscum album
TTACTTATTTATTTACTTATTTACTTATTTACTTATTTACTTATTTACTTATTTATTTAGTTACTTATTTACTTATTTACTTATTTATTTATTTACTTATTTACTTATTTACTTATTTAGTTATTTAGTTATTTAGTTATTTACTTATTTACTTATTTACTTACTTAGTTATTTACTTACTTAGTTACTTAGTTACTTATTTACTTATTTACTTACTTAGTTACTTTGTTACTTATTTACTTATTTACTTATTTACTTATTTACTTATTTACTTATTTACTTATTTACTTATTTACTTATTTACTTATTTACTTATTTACATATTTATTTACTTATTTACTAAGTTACTTAGTTATTTACTTACTTATTTACTTATTTACTTATTTACTTATTTACTTATTTACTTATTTACTTATTTACTTATTTACTTATTTACTTATTTACTTATTTACTTATTTACATATTTATTTACTTATTTACTTAGTTACTTAGTTATTTACTTACTTATTTACTTATTTACGTATTTACTTATTTACTTATTTACTTATTTACTTATTTACTTATTTACTTATTTACTAATTTACTTATTTACTTATTTACATATTTATTTACTTATTTACTTATTAACATATTTATTTACTTATTTACTTATTTACATATTTATTTACTTACTTATTTACTTAGTTACTTAGTTAGTTACTTATTTACTTATTTACTTATTTACTTATTTACTTATTTACTTATTTACTTATTTACTTATTTACTTATTTATTTACTTATTTACTTAGTTACTTAGTTATTTACTTACTTATTTACTTATTTACTTATTTACTTATTTACTTATTTACTTATTTACTTATTTACATATTTATTTACTTATTTACTTAGTTACTTAGTTATTTACTTACTTATTTACTTATTTACTTATTTACTTATTTACTTATTTACTTATATACTTATTTACTTATTTACTTATTATTTACTTATTTACTTATTTACTTATTTACTTATTTACTTATTTACTTATTTACTTATTTACTTATTTACTTATTTACTTATTTACTTATTTACTTATTTACTTATTTACTTACTTAGTTACTTATTTACTTATTTACTTATTTACTTATTTACTTATTTACTTATTTACTTATTTATTTACTTATTTACTTAGTTACTTAGTTATTTACTTACTTATTTACTTATTTACTTATTTACTTATTTACTTATTTACTTATTTACTTATTTACTTATTTACATATTTATTTACTTATTTACTTAGTTACTTAGTTATTTACTTACTTAGTTACTTATTTACTTATTTACTTAGTTACTTATTTACTTATTTACTTATTTACTTATTTACTTAGTTACTTACTTAGTTACTTAGTTACTTATTTACTTATTTACTTACTTACTTAGTTACTTAGTTACTTACTTAGTTACTTAGTTACTTAGTTACTTAGTTACTTTCTTAGTTACTTAGTTACTTAGTTACTTACTTAGTTACTTAGTTACTTAGTTACTTATTTACTTAGTTACTTAGTTACTTACTTAGTTACTTAATTACTTAGTTACTTATTTACTTATTTACTTATTTACTTATTTACTTATTTACTTATTTACTTATTTACTTATTTACTTATTTACTTATTTACTTATTTACTTATTTACTTATTTACTTATTTACTTATTTACTTATTTACTTATTTACTTATTTACTTATTTACTTACTTAGTTACTTAGTTACTTACTTAGTTACTTAGTTACTTAGTTACTTAGTTACTTAGTTACTTACTTAGTTACTTAGTTACTTAGTTACTTAGTTACTTACTTAGTTACTTAGTTACTTAGTTACTTAGTTACTTAGTTACTTAGTTACTTAGTTACTTATTTACTTATTTACTTAGTTACTTATTTATTTATTTATTTATTTATTTATTTATTTATTTAGTTATTTATTTATTTATTTATTTATTTATTTATTTATTTATTTATTTATTTATTTATTTATTTATTTATTTATTTATTTACTTATTTACTTATTTACTTATTTACTTATTTACTTATTTACTTATTTACTTATTTACTTATTTACTTATTTACTTATTTACTTATTTACTTATTTACTTATTTACTTACTTAGTTACTTAGTTACTTACTTAGTTACTTAGTTACTTAGTTACTTAGTTACTTAGTTACTTTCTTAGTTACTTAGTTACTTAGTTACTTAGTTACTTACTTAGTTACTTAGTTACTTAGTTACTTAGTTACTTAGTTACTTACTTAGTTACTTAGTTACTTAGTTACTTACTTAGTTACTTACTTAGTTACTTAGTTACTTAGTTACTTATTTACTTAGTTACTTATTTACTTATTTACTTATTTACTTATTTACTTATTTACTTATTTACTTATTTACTTATTTACTTATTTACTTATTTACTTATTTACTTATTTACTTATTTACCTATTTACTTATTTACTTATTTACTTATTTACT
>OY728159.1:631656057-631658557 GCA_963277665.1 Viscum album
TATTTATTTATTTATTTATTTATTTATTTATTTATTTATTTATTTATTTATTTATTTATTTATTTATTTATTTATTTATTTATTATTTATTTATTTACTTATTTACTTATTTACTTATTTACTTATTTACTTATTTACTTATTTACTTATTTATTTATTTATTTATTTATTTACTTATTTATTTATTTATTTATTTACTTATTTACTTATTTACTTATTTATTTAGTTACTTATTTACTTATTTACTTATTTATTTATTTACTTATTTACTTATTTACTTATTTAGTTATTTACTTATTTAGTTATTTACTTATTTACTTATTTACTTACTTAGTTACTTAGTTACTTATTTACTTATTTACTTACTTAGTTACTTAGTTACTTATTTACTTATTTACTTATTTACTTATTTACTTATTTACTTATTTACTTATTTACTTATTTACTTATTTACTTATTTACTTATTTACATATTTATTTACTTATTTACTTAGTTACTTAGTTATTTACTTACTTATTTATTTACTTATTTACTTATTTACTTATTTACTTATTTACTTATTTACTTATTTACTTATTTACTTATTTACTTATTTACTTATTTACATATTTATTTACTTATTTACTTAGTTACTTAGTTATTTACTTACTTATTTACTTATCTACTTATTTACTTATTTACTTATTTACTTATTTACTTATTTACTTATTTACTTATTTACTTATTTACTTATTTACTTATTTACATATTTATTTACTTATTTACTTATTTACATATTTATTTACGTATTTACTTATTTACATATTTATTTACTTACTTATTTACTTAGTTACTTAGTTATTTACTTACTTATTTACTTATTTACTTATTTACTTATTTATTTATTCATTTATTTTATTTATGTATGTATTTATTTATTTACTTATTTATTTATTTATTTATTTATTTATTTATTTATTTATTTATTTATTTATTTATTTATTTATTTATTTATTTATTTATTTATTTATTTATTTATTTATTTATTTATTTATTTATTTATTTATTTATTTATTTATTTATTTATTTATTTATTTATTTATTTATTTATTTATTTATTTATTTATTTATTTATTTATTTATTTATTTATTTATTTATTTATTTATTTATTTATTTATTTATTTATTTATTTATTTATTTATTTATTTATTTATTTATTTATTTATTTATTTATTTATTTATTTATTTATTTATTTTTTTATTTATTTATTTCTTTATTTATTTCTTTATTTCTTTATTTATTTAGTTACTTATTTACTTAGTTACTTACTTATTTACTTATTTACTTAGTTAGTTACTTATTTACTTACTTACTTATTTACTTATTTACTTAGTTACTTAGTTACTTACTTATTTATTTATTTATTTAGTTAGTTACTTATTTATTTATTTATTTATTTATTTACTTATTTACTTAGTTACTTATTTACTTAGTTACTTATTTACTTATTTACTTATTTACTTATTTACTTATTTACTTATTTACTTATTTACTTATTTACTTATTTACTTATTTACTTATTTACTTTTTTACTTATTTACTTATTTACTTATTTACTTATTTACTTATTTACTTATTTACTTATTTACTTATTTACTTACTTAGTTACTTAGTTACTTACTTAGTTACTTAGTTACTTAGTTACTTAGTTACTTAGTTACTTACTTAGTTACTTAGTTACTTAGTTACTTAGTTACTTAGTTACTTAGTTACTTACTTAGTTACTTAGTTACTTACTTACTTAGTTACTTAGTTACTTAGTTACTTATTTACTTAGTTACTTAGTTACTTACTTAGTTACTTAATTACTTAGTTACTTATTTACTTATTTACTTATTTACTTATTTACTTATTTACTTATTTACTTATTTACTTATTTACTTATTTACTTATTTACTTATTTACTTATTTACTTATTTACTTATTTACTTATTTACTTATTTACTTATTTACTTATTTACTTATTTACTTACTTAGTTACTTAGTTACTTACTTAGTTACTTAGTTACTTAGTTACTTAGTTACTTAGTTACTTACTTAGTTACTTAGTTACTTAGTTACTTAGTTACTTACTTAGTTACTTAGTTACTTAGTTACTTAGTTACTTAGTTACTTAGTTACTTAGTTACTTATTTACTTATTTACTTAGTTATTTATTTATTTATTTATTTATTTATTTATTTATTTATTTAGTTATTTATTGATTTATTTATTTATTTATTTATTTATTTATTTATTTATTTATTTATTTATTTATTTATTTATTTATTTATTTACTTATTTACTTATTTACTTATTTACTTATTTACTTATTTACTTATTTACTTATTTACTTATTTACTTATTTACTTATTTACTTATTTACTTATTTACTTATTTACTTACTTAGTTACTTAGTTACTTACTTAGTTACTTAGTTACTTAGTTACTTAGTTACTTAGTTACTTTCTTAGTTACT